>OX328123.1:90613452-90655952 GCA_946811695.1 Gonocerus acuteangulatus
TCTATCTTGAGGTAGCATAATATATAGTAATGTCTTCTTATTTCCAATATGCAGTCTTCAGATCCTTCATTACTGAAGGAAGTTATTATTCTTCAAAATGCACCAGAGCTGTTGATCAAAATATGCGTAATCAGATCAGTTAACCCTTGTTTATTCACTCCTTGGCAATCAATGCACCATTAAGAAAAACTTTTTGATGAAAGTATTTGCAAATAATTTGGTCCTTAACGAGTTATAAAAATACTTTTAAGTTTACCATTCTTTCAATCAACCACTTCCTATTAAATTATTTTCTTTATATCTTAGACATATTTTTGTGTTCTGTTTCAAATCATTGATGGAAAAATACCATAAGATGGCGTCTTTTATTGAAGTGCCTTCTAATTTATTTGTTTATCTGTCAACACTTTGATGTCTGGTGGTTTTTTTTTCAACCACTAAAGGTAATTAAACTATTTTAACACTCATATCTTTTTATGCCACCATTCGTCAATGTGTTAATAAGTATGTAACATGTAAAAAATGTTTCAAAATATATTCCTTTCTTCAATTTTTTTAATGAGATGCTCGCTCTTTGAAAGTAACCAATTTTTATACAGTCAAGTTTTGCTGTGAATCTTCACCTATTTGGAAAACTGGTAATTTCAGTTTACTGCCTTGATTATTTTTATTAATATTTGAAGTCATCCTTAATATCAACATTTAAACCTAAAAGATGTGTACTTGTGCAATAATTTATTTCTGTATTTAATATATTTGTTTACAATCATCAAATGAGCAATTCAATTTTCTCATGCAATGCATGAATTTTCTCATTCTGCATGTTTTTATTACAATTTTCCATATTAATTGAGGGATATTATTTTCTAGACGAATAATCATGGCAAGGAATTATTTTTTGTATGTGTTGAATATAGATTTATATTTGGTTACATTTATTAGTTACTATACATTCAGTAATCAAGAGATATTTTATTATTGGCAAATAGTGTTATTATCACTGTAAAGTGATAAGATTTTATAGAATACATTTTTAATATATAATATTTGTTAGTATGTTTTTTTTCTTTCAATAAACCCTTATATAACAATAGATTGTGGTAGCAAAGTTTGTCTAGACAAATAAAAAGGATGATTATTATTGTGACTAAAAACTTGAGTTTCTGAAACGTCCAAACATATCTGTCAAGGAATTACCATTGGATTCCATTGAGTGTACGCTGTGAAGTTGTTACAGAGAAACAATTTTTTTTTTTAATGAAAGGTTGGAAGCCATTTATCTTATACTGAATTTTTAACTTATAAAAAACTTATTTTTCAACTTATACTCAATTTTGTTATACTGCGAGAATATAAGTCAATATTTTTTTTTCTGAATCAAATACTAGGCTCAATGTTAATGCCCTACCCCAAGGCGGCTCATTAACCTTTTCGATGCGACGTGGGCTAGCTACCTACTCCCTCTCCCTCTCCTAGAGTGGCCTACGCACCAGTTTGTTTTTGTTTTTTTTTACTTAAGTGCTCTTTACTAATCATCATTTTCATTTTTATCTTACGTGAACGACATCGTGTATTACTTGCGATTTATTTACTACAATTTAGGTATGCAGCAAACCTACAATAACCATTTGTGGTTGTGTAATCTACTTACTTTTCTTCCCTATATTTCTCTTTCTACTTCATTCCACCAAAACCACTGCTTGTTTTTAGACGTGCTTTTTAAATGGATGTCTCAGATTTTCATGTCTTTTGGTATGCAGTAATATATCATAGACTTATGAAAAAATACCAAATTTCAGTTATGTAGCACAACTATTTTTGAAGTTATTAATTTTTAAAGATTTAAATTTTTATGAAAAAGTGTAATATTTTGGCACCTTTGGATGCCTATAGGCTCACAACCAGTGATGATATTAACCTGGGAGTGGTCTCATTTTAAAGCTGTTGAATGGGGCTTTAATATGGTATGCCACAAAATAGGGGTTGCAATTTAAAAAAAGTTAAAAATTTTAAAATTTAAATTTCTCAAAAAGTGGCAATTTTAAAAATTCCCAAAAAAATATCAAATATAGTTTGTAATGTCTTAATACATATAGCAAAATTCTATCATGGGATCCCAGGGCTTTTTACATGGTTTTGTAAAAAATACCAGAATTAGGATCGTTTTTGACAAATTGGAATAGTTTACTGAATTAAACAAGCAAGACTTTACAATGAAACAAGCAGTGGCTATTACTTTTACATTTTTTTCATTGGAGAAAGGTCATATAGACACTTACCATCCTTTATTATGAGTAAAGTTAAGGGCTAACAAATTAGTTCATCGAGACATGAATTATTGGAAGATGCCTGCACATTTGTTCACTACACTGTTTCTTAAACTGTATGTTCAGCCAGTCTGTGTGACGGGGTTCACTTTGCATATCACATCTGCAAAAGAGATTCACAGTGTTATCAGGTGGTGTGGGATATATAAGTGTGCGTGAGAACCTGAAGTATGGAGTAATGTAACTTGCACTTTACTGCAATCTTCATCTTTATCGAGAACATAACTCAACAAGCAAGTGTCATCATAGATTGATGTTACATACCTACTGATATCTGCTGTATTTTCTTTACAGCAGGAAATATTTTCGAAACGACCACAGAGGCAGAGTTGGGCATAATCATAATCATGATTACGATTATAATTATAGGCTCTAGAGATATGATTACAATTACGATTATAATCACAAACTCTGGAGATATGTTACGATTATAATCGTAATTACAGCTGTGATTACGATTACACTTGTAATCACACGTGAGGTTATAATTACACTCATAATCACAATATTTTTCTGTAATTACAACTGTAATCACAAAATTTTTCTGTAATTACGGCTGTAATCAGAGATGTTTCTGTGATCAAGACTGTAATCACAAATTTTCTGTGATTACGAACGTAATTGTACCTTTTTTTCTGTTTTCCACTGTAATGACAACTTTTTGGCTCTCTAGCTGGCTAAAAATGAACTTTTTGATCCAGCTAGAGAGCCAAAAGACAAATATATATATGTATTTACATATGTGTGTGTGCATATTTGTCTTTTGGCTGTCTAGCTGGCACAAAAATGAACTGATTTTAATTAAATTTAATACAAAAATACTTTGTGTGATTTGAAAAGTCAAGTTTGTTTGCCAGCAGAATCCAACTACCCAAAAATGTTTTTTGGGGCAAAACTTGAATGAAAATAAACATAACGTTTACGAAGATACACATTTTATATGTAATTTTTCATGAAAAATGTAATGAAACCACCTCCAAAGCCATATTTATATGTATTATTGAGGAAGATGGAAAAAACTAGGTTAAGAACGGACATGCGCTAAGAGGACGCTGTACCTGCGAGTTGGACGTTTAATGATTTTAAATATTGTTATGGAGTGAAAATAGATTAGAGGATGTATACTGTATGTCCTGAAATCAAACCCCTGGTCTGCTGTTAATATTTTATCCTCTAAAGTCATTGTTGAGGGATTGGTGGTCCAGACCATTGAATTAGTTTCTGTTCTAAGCTTTTCAAATGACACCAGGAGTAAGGACAGAAACCCGTTAACATGGCACAGCTCCTGCGAGGCAGACTACAGCCCCCCCCCCCTACTGGTTTCTAACCAGGATAGGGATGAGGCCTTTATCAAAAGGTAAAAAGAATTATAATACATAATTTTAATTTTAAAAAAGTCTGTCCTGTGGAAGCTTTATAAAGTCAGCTCATTCTCAGCAAGAACTTGACAAGAATAAATATAAAATGTATTATTTTTGTTTGTTTTTACCATGTATATATAAATAATAAATTTTACAATAAATAGAAAGCTTTGGGTAAATACTTATTTTCTACTTGTTTGATTTCATAAGGTTTTTAGAATTCAACTTATACATTAGTTTTGGATGTATTGTTGAAAAAAGCAAAATTTAATGCAGCTAGGAGGAGTTATATTTACATTTTGGCTACAAACCGGAGGGTCCCTCAGTAATATATTGAAGTATAGATATAGATTGAACTAATTACAAAATCTATATATCTCGCTATACTTTATGGTCCTCAGATGTGGACACTCATTAATAAACTTAAAGAAAAAAGAAGAAAATATAAAGAAACAGATTAGAATTACTGAGACACAGGAAATGCTTAAGCTGAAAAGTCTTTCTTCTTCTATCCTCAAATGTTCCTCAGTACTCTCTCAGATGGGCCAAAATTAGCTGTGAGTGGATTCCAAGTGATAAAAAAAGTCTGACTAGCAGGAACTGCGTCATCCTTAACATTCTTATCCCTAGTGTCATTTAGAAATCCGGGAATAAATATAGTTAATATTATGTGAAAAATTAAAAGGCCTTATCCGATTAAATCTTGAAGAAAAGTCAGATTTTAGGCTCCATTAACGTACAGTAGAGAAAATTGCTCTCTCGGCCTCTTCGACTTCCGCTATGAAAGATCTAAGACAAACAACGAAAACGTTTTTCTCCTTTTACGTATAGTTTTACTGCTAAAATCAATTAAAAAAGCAAAAAGCTATAAAAAAACTGGGAAATAAAACACAAAGAAACGTTCAAAGCAATGAAACTAACACTTTCAATGTTTTAAGCAGTTATTTCTCTCATTGAGATCATCCGAGTAAAAACCTTATTTTTAGAGAATTTAGTAACTTAACTCGATTTCCCAGCTGTTTTAGAGATATTTACTTAAACATATATGTATGAATAGATCATAAATTCGGATCGCACTAGACATGGGCGTATATAAGGGGAGGCTGCAGCCTCAACCATTTTTAAGAAAACTTTATTGCTGAACTTGAAGATAGTACAAAATATTTGGTGATAATGACCTCAGAATACGAAATATAGGAAACTTGGATGTTTATCATCAAGTTTGCAAACTTGAAGTATATGAGTCTTTGCTTAGATTTGTATTATTATTATTCTTTATTTTATTCATACTAAATGTTATTATTAAATGAATTCATGCTGAGAATATTGAATTTTTAATTTTATTTATGATTTATACTTTTATAAATTCAATTCTTTGTTTAGAGTTATTGGGACTCTTTCAAACAACGAAGATTTCTCCAAAGTTTTCAACTGTCCACTTGGAGCACCCATGAACCCGGTTAAGAAGTGCACTGTTTGGTAGCCCAAGTAAAACCTCTTGGAGTGCAGAATAGATAGAAAATAATTGAATTTACTGGAGTTCTCTTTTAATTAAAGTGGTCTTATTTATCAGGGATCATTCCTTAGGATTTCTAGTTACCTCAGGATTTTTTATTATTATTATTATTATGAATAATGTAACTAGCAATGCAGTACTTACATTAAAATACAACTGTAAAAATAAATGTTCTTCAGTATTTAACTGTTTTACTTACCTTTTCATCTAATTTTATTGGAATTTCAGAAATTATGCTGTATATCTTAATAATAGTTCCCCTCAGAGGGTTTAAATGCAATGAAGGTGAATAAATATATTTATTTATACTATCTTTCTACTTTTAATATTACATGGTTCCTTTAGAGCTTCCATGGTTTTGAGGGTCGCTGAATTCGAATCCAAGGTCTCTTTCACCCCATCGGTGCAAAATCAAGGTCATTTCAAGGACAAATATGTTAATTTTGAAAAAAAAAAAAAAAAAATGAATCTGTATTCAAAAATTCCTTTTTGCTAAATAGACATATTTGTCCTTGAAATGACCTTGATTTTGCACCGATGGGGTGAAAGAGACCTTGGATTCGAATTCAGCGACCCTCAAAACCATGGAAGCTCTAGTTATTTCTTCTTTAACGACTTCATAAGAAATTTGACCTTCAAATGCCCTTAAACCTGACATGCTGGGGTGAAACGAACTCCGGATTCAAATTCAGCATGTCAACATATACCAATGACGTACACCGCGTTTTGTTACAATACAGCAGAAATTACGACTGGTATGTGTATATTAGTAATTTGAGTCTGGAGTAAACCCCCCTCCTAATGAACCGATTTACTTTATTTCTATAATACATTTTTCTCTGTGGATTACCTCAACGTATACCGAGTTTCCTCGAAATATATCAAAAATTACGGCTGGTAGTGGCGAATTGGTAATGTGGGTCCTGAGTAAACCCCCCTCCTAATGAACCGATTTAGTTTATAATTACAACCCATTTTTCTTTGTAGATTACCGCTATGTATATCGAGTTTCGTCAAAATATAACAAAAATTACGCCGGTAGTGGCAAATTGGTAATGTGAGTCCAGAGTAAATCCCCCCTCCTAATGAACCGATTTAGTTTATATTTACAACCCATTTTTCTCAATAGATTACTACTACGAATACCAAGTTTCGTTGAAATATAACAAAAACTACGGCTGGCATGGTCAAATTAGTGTTTTGGGTTCGGGGTAAACCCCCCTTCCGGTGGGCCGATTTTGGTGGCTAACGAACTTGTTCAATCATTTGCTAATTAGAACTGAAATCACATTAGTAAATGACTTATAAGAAATAAATCACTTTTAGAAGGATATGTTGTCGAGGCTGAAAAATAAATCTCTTCGTACTCATAAAAAACATTTCAGATAGACATAATAGTTAGTTTAGTCTTCAGACATAATGCATTTTTTTTCTTTCTTTAATAGTGATGAAATTAATAAAATCTAGTTTTGCCTAGTCATCAAATAATTTTTTTTTTCTTTTTTTTTTTTTTCTTTTTTTTTTTTTTTTCTTTTTTTTTTTTTTTTTTTTTTACGTCGCATCTACAACTTGGGCATTAGTGCCGCTATCTTAATTTATAATAAATAATAATTATATCTTAATTATTAGCTGTAATTGATTCAATAGATAAAAAAGTTATAATTAATCATTAAATGACCCTTTGCTCAAATATATAAAATTATCGAATAAGGCGGAAGGTCAATAAAACTATGCTACACACTTTCACACTTTTTATTAGACTTCCCTACATGTTTCGCACCATTTTGGCCCCTCTTCAGGGGAATATATTTAAAACATAACTTCAGCCTCAACTTCAGGAGGAGAACCGTCCACTAGCAGGGACAGTCAATGACCATTCCTGATGTGGCCCTGCTAGTGGAAGGTTCTCCTCCTGAAGTTGAGGCTGAAGTTTTGTTTTAAGTATATTCCCCTGAAGAGGCGCCAAAATGGTGCGAAACATGTAGGGAAGTCTAATAAAAAGTGTGAAAGTGTGTGGCGTAGTTTTACTGACCTTCCGCCTCATTCGATAAAAAAGTTGATCTAGATTATTTATAAAATATCAAAAATAATTGCTTGTAATAATAGTGCGAAACATTTAATAAAAATGGTGGTTCCAATTTTACTGTGTCAAAAAATGAAATTTTTAAATGATTTATGTTTTATGTATAGATGATAGTCTGGGGGCATGAAAAGACGCAGTAAAATATAGGATTTTACATTAAAACCAAGTTTTTTTACTAGCCACTTGAAAAGGATACAATACTACAGGATCATATTGTAATTTTTGTTTGTTAAAAAACTAAAGATAATGTCAATTTTTACAAGTTGTGAAATGGTTGAGTAGCTTTAAAATAACACAAAAATAAAGAATATAATATTAACATATGTTTTTAGTTGGCAGATATTAACATTACTCTGATGATGAATATTCATTGTGTAACATCAACCTAAACCAAGACATTAACCATAATGATAGTTCCTAAACAAAAATACATATTATTCATTGTGGAACTCTATAAATAAAATCCTCTGTCGAGGCCTGGCCTCATAAGAACTCTTTGAAGTCAAGAAAAGTGGTCCTGAATAGGCTAAGGATTGGCCATTCATTCTTTACATACTCCTATTTAATAGAGAGGAAGGAAAGGACAATCTGTGTAGAGGTTTACAAATACTTATTTATAAAACATATAACGATTGGCTGCAGGAAATGCGACAACCTACTCATGTCATTGTATTACAGTATTACACTTACGTGTGGATCACTTGGATGTGGTTTCGCATGATTTACTCACTCTAGATAGTCTGTATATTTACACATTATTCAATATACATTAAAACATTTATGAAAAATCATTTATTTCATTAAATAGTGAAAAAATCACTAATACATGGTTACCTGTAGGAATTGTTAATAGACAGATGAATATATTCATATTGTTACCTAAATGTATGTATGTATTTACTTTTTTTTTTCATAACTAAAATTCTTTTACATTAATTACTTAGTCTTCCAGAAATGTTGTTTACTTTTATGTTCCTATCTTTACTTTTATGTGGAATCAATTTTGATAGATTCCCTGGGGATACTCCACACTCTCATAAACGTGGGCTAGCCAGCTGCTTATCAATCTTTCGAAAATCATTTCACCAAATTTGTTCAAAGTTTTCATCATAATTCTTTGCACTTAAAATATTATCAAAATTTTGTTTAATATTATTTTTCTTTGAAAAAAGTAATTATCAAAATTTATTTTTCCAAATTAATACAAAAACCTTTTTAACCAAGTGAAATGAATTGTCAAAAGATTGATAAGTATGCTGTTTTTATAGCACCCCAACACATTTGGGCAGCAAACTTTATTCATTTTAAGTAAATAATTTCTCTCTTTTATGAATGATCTGTATTTTTAACTTATCAAAGGAAACATTGGCTTATCAGCAATGCCCAAAATCAAATAGATAAATATTATAAATTATACAGATTTGCATAATTAAGTAGGAAATGAACTAAAAATAGTGTAAAAGTAGTACTATTATGGCCATTAAGTAAAAGTGTTGATAAATGAAAGAGAGAGGGATGGCTTGCCTTGGTGGAAGGGATGGAGACAGAGGTTCTCAATGGCCAGTCTGGAATGTGAAGGTTTCATTGTCACAATGAATATCTAGTCCTTAGTTTAATATGGTTTTTTTATCCTTATGATGTTATTAATCTTCTTCTCCCTTCTAGGTAAGCTTATAATAATCAGGCTTAACTTCTCTTTTTATTGAAATTACAATAAATCAGGTGTGATCTCTGTTTCTCTTAGTCATCAGAAGTACAGTATGATTTCTACTTTCCATATGTAACATGATTTATGCACAAGCTAATTATCAAGATTTGTTTTCAAAAGTTTATTTATTACTTAAACTGCAAAACAATGAACTATTAATTATTATCTAATATCAAATGATTATTTTAGACATCATCTAATTATCTTATTATATTAATTATTAATAACAATGTAATTAAAAGGCATGTTAAAAATATTTCATTGTATTAAAAACTGAGAAATGCATTTTAAAAATTGTTTGATAATATCAGGTTAAAATAATTCGTTTTTTTCTTTTAAACAAAGAAACGTGCATTAAAATGTTTCATTTTAGAGATGTTAAACCTAATTGATTTTTAGTAGTTACTATTAGTAGATTTTAGTTTTTAAAATAACTGGACAACAGAATTTTGGAGTATTAGTCATCTTCCTTTCTATGCAATCATTCAAGTCTCCCAAGTGATTCATTTATTGAGCAACAAATTTGTTTTCCTATTGGGGTCCAATATTACATTGTTTAATGAGCATGTTATTTTATTTACTTAATTTATCATAACATTTTTTTAAGGTATTCATGCACCTTCCTCTTATTTTTTTTAACGTCAAATAAATGTTCATAGCATTACCTAGGCTTATAGAAGTCCATCAATTAAAAACAAACATTTCAGGAAATTTAAAAAAAAATATTGGTTTTAGAAAGATATTTGCCCTTCAAATGAAATCATGACACCTTGGCATTTGTCTCAAGGTGAATTTTACTTACAACTCCAGGTGGTTAACCCATAACTGTTTCTCATGTCTCCTTGGTCATACAATGCAGTGCAAGCCAAGAATAGGACTTGTGTAACTGTCACGGTTCACCTTTAATCAGATACTATTATCCTCAAGAATTTTTCAACTAAGCAGAATAAATTAGATTAATTTCTGAGAGTTTGTATCACAAGAGATTTTTCTTCTTTTTTTTTTCTTTTTTTTAAAAAGTATTATATTACTATTTAAAAAATGTCTACTTAAAAATTTACAATTTTCTAATATATTGTATTCTTAATATTAATTTGTATATCTGAAAAAGTTAAATAACTTCCTGAAGACCCAAAAATTTACAATTTTCTAATATATTCTTAATATTATAACATATATTTGAATAAATGAAATTACTTCCTTAAGGCTAACAAAATTATATCATGAAATTTCTGGACATATTTGTAAACCCAAACAATATTACCCATCTGACAAATTTTCATTTAAATTAGAAACTAAATATAAAACTTAAAATGTGTTTTAAATAATTCCATCACTGCTAAGACAATACCACTCTTACATTTCAAAATTATAATACAATATTAAATATTTTCTGAATATTTTGATGAAAATCTTTTATTTCTTATATTAAAAAATGTTTCTATCAGTAAAACAATGATGACTTCTATGCTGATAAAGAAAGCAGAGAAAGCCTTTTTTTTATTTCAACTTTACTGGAGCAGTCAAATTAATGCATTGGTTAAATATTTATTTTTTCAATAATAGGAATATGATGTCATTCCTAATGTTAATATGAAAATATACTCAATGGATTTAATTCAAATCTCCATTAATTCTAAGTGGTAATCATTTCTAGAACAATGGATAAAGAAGAAACTAATGTTATGAAGTAACGTCATTGTACTCAGGGACGAGACTAAGTTTAATGATTCTTTCTGCTGGCCATTGACTTAGGAGTACCATTTTTATAGTTTCTTGGTTTTATTACATTAGACAGTTTTTACTAAGACGTTCTCTTCCATTTCAAAGTCAAAATAAATACTTAAACATTTTTATTTCTTTAGATAAATTGTAAATACTTTTAAGAATATTTTAAACCTATATGTTTAAAACCCCTTTTAAACAAACTAGTGTGCAAGACGGCTCAAGATTTATTCAACAAAAATTGTTAACATTTACAACTCATATACTTTATTATATTATCTCAGTTATTTTTTGGACAAAAGGAGGCTGTTTAAAATAAAACCTATAATTTATAAAAAAATATTGAGTTTAAAAAATGTATAATTTACTAGCTGTTACCCGGCTTGCTACACCTACATTCTGCATCTAGAAAAGCAAAAATAAATTAGAAACCAAATAAGTAATATTAAAATCTAATAACGCAAATCTGTAACTGTTCGGGTTTACAGTTTCGAAACCATGACCTCCGAACTGTTAGTCTTGGGCAATTTTAACTTAGCCTATGACACTCCTCAGATCAAGATCTACCTGTGTGCCAAGTTTGATCAAATTGGATGAACGGTGTGGATTTGCATAAGGAACAAACATACAGACAGACAGCTAGACGTTTTTGACCTAGCCTACGAGATTCCCCAGATCAAAACCTAACAGTGTGCCAAGTTTCGCCAAAATGGTGTGGATTTGTATAAGGAACAAACAGACAGACACATGACATTATTTTTATTTTTATTAATGCATTACAGGAATATCCTCATTGCATGAGGAAGGACTTATATAATATGGATTAGTCTAATATTATTAAGATTAAATATTTTCAATCCATGCTTAATCTAATAAGAATTTACAAATATAAGAAACTAATTACATTTTCTTATGTTTAATATTATAATAGCAAAAATACTAACAAAAAAATTTACTAAAAAATGTGCGTTTATTATGTTTTCTATTGCTTAATCTACATTATTCAAAAAGAGCTCTCTAGTTTTTAGTGCGCGAGACAAAAAGTTGTATATGTTCATGTATGTAGAAGGGATTTTGGAGTTGAACAATTGAAAGAAATCTTGCTCCATAAAATTTGGCCTAATCGTCAAAAATGTGTTTCTAAATTTTTCATATAACTGACAGTATAAAAAAAAATGCAGAATAGTTTCTTCCAATTTACAATGTTTGCAGATTAACTTTGGGTTTATATTGTAAGAGTGATTTCTGAATGTGAATCTCATATGGTATTTTCCGGAAGTTCTAATTTGGGCAATTACTTTTATTATTGGAAATGGCAAATTTATATTCTGGTAATTTTGTGGAGACTCTGTTAAAACTATTATGTGTGTGTATAAAGGGCTGAATGAAGAGTTTCTATTGTCTTGAAGGGTTTTGTTTATTAAATTAGATTTGTAAGCTCCAATTATGCGGTTGTTATTTATGTTTAGCGGATTTTGATTAAACCAGATGTTCTCCTCATTTATGCTATAAAAAATATTCTTAATTTGAGTGACCCAATTAAATTTCATCTTATTTGATGGAGACTGGTCCAGTATGACTAGCCTGTTGTAGCAAATCCTAGCGAGACGAGAATTGTTCATCAGTAGTATTTTGCTGAGCCAGTTTATCGATGCTTTCAGGATTTGCACACTAATATAGTCACTCCCGGTCTCAAGCCTTACCATGTGGTTGGGAGTTGAGCGAACCAAGCCTAGAAGCCTTTTGAAGAAAGATACTTCTGCCTGCTCTAAGTAGCTCAAATATCGGAGGCTCCAAATCGGTGCACCATAGACCAAAGTCGATCTCCCTATTGCGCGGAAAATTTTTCCAATAGCTAGCCAATTTTGGCATTTAGAGTTTATGAGTGTCTTGAAGACTGAGGCAAGCGCTATTTTAAACTTAGAGATTGCATAGTTTGTGGCGTCCAGAAAGAGAGCAGAGGATGAGAATTGAACACCCAGATAAACAAAACGATCAACTCGTTCCAAATCATAACCATCGTATTTGAATTTCGGAGGGTTGTTAGGCATTCTACCTTTGTGGAAATACATGATTTTAGATTTCTCTACATTGACTGTCAGTCCATTTTCAGAACAGTATTCCTGTAGGATATGCAATTTTTTCCTTAAATCTGCAGCATTGTCCGAGAAAATCACCAGGTCATCTGCATATAACAGCATCAATACATCATTGAGACCATCTATATTTACACCCACTCCCCCGTTGCTTCTGAAGAAATCTTCGATGTCCGATAGGTACATAGAGAATAAAAAAGGACTTAAAATTTCACCCTGAAAAAGGCCTTCTGTTATTTTAACTTTTCCTGACAAACCTTCGCTGCTTTTAACTTGCACTACCGCACTTTCATAAAGCCTCCGAAGCAGTCGGATTAGCTTTGTACTTAACCCCAAATTGTATAACTTGAACCATATTTTATTATGCGGAACTGAGTCGAAGGCGCGTTTAAAATCAATAAATGCAGTATACATGGCGCGCCTTTTCAATCGAAGGTGGATATGGATCACAGATGACAAAATGAATATATTGTCCATGCAACTTCGCCCTTTTCTGAAACCTGCTTGAATTTCAGGAATGGCACAAACCTCCTCGTCCCACAATAGGATGCGATTTAGCAATATTTGAGTAAATATTTTAAGTATGCAATTAGCTAAGGAAATACCCCGGTAATTGCTTGGATTATTCTTATCCCCCTTATGACACATGACATATATATATATATATATATATATATATGTATATATATATATATATATATATATATATATATATATATATATATAGGGGAAGGTGTTGTACCTCTGACCGTCTTGTACCTTTGACCACCGAGGCTGTCGCGAAACGTAGCAACATTTTATAAATTTTGGTGTAATTAGTGTTTAGCTCCTTCACTAAAGCGCTTGTGTAACCTACTTTGGATTATTCAAATTAAAGAGGATTCTTGCAAAAAATACTTATCCATTTCTATCATAAAAATGTAAGTTATTTATTGATGACGTTTTGCCTCATAATATTTTTTGTATTAATTATTTTTAGATGGAAATCATTTGACAAAGTAGCTATTACAATAAGAAACATGGTGTAGCTTCTGAAATTGATTTATCTTAACCCTAAAATTTTTAGCATGCTTTTTAATTTGCACTACCAGGGTGTTGTACCTCTGACCACGACTAGTTGTACCATTGACCAGGTCAAAGGTACAACACACCTGAGTGATTTTTACATAATTCAACTTTTATGTTCTTCTGCTACAAAGTTTTTAAAACAATTAATATTTGTTGCTTCAATTGTTCAAAGAATTTAAAAAATAATAAATTAAATAAGTTCAAACTGGCTTTATTAATCCTAAGTGTAGCAGTTCGAACCCCCTTATCGTTCCACTTGAAGTTGTAAGACCTCATCGAAAAGCGGAGGGAGGGAAAATGTCAAATAGGGGCCAGCCTAAAGGGAAACCTCGTATCCTGACAGATAATCCTGAAAATCTGCTGTGTTCAACGTTTAAGATCCAGTATTTGAAAAAACAAACTTTAAGTCACAAGTTTACGTGAGAAGATGAAAATTTGTATGATATTGATGTTGAAGACATTGTGGCTTAACTTCCATACCCTACTATTGCTAGAGGATCTGCTTGACAGTAAAAACGTTTATCAATTTGACTGGATTTTTCAGCATATTAAGCATAACATAATATCAATAATAGCTTTTTATTATGCTTACATCCATGTCCTGTATTTATTAAACTTACAATTAATTATAATATTACTCAATACAATTTTTTTTTCTACACTGCTGTGTTGTTTTTACGTGGTTTGACCACTGTACGATTATTTTTTTAAAAATTAATAAAAAATATTAAATGTAAAGTTAGAACCTTGAAAAAATTAAATATGATAAACAATAGAATACTAATTACAATAAAATAAAAAAAATGAATTTAGCATTAATATTCCAGCTAAAAAAAATTCAATTGTGCAAAGTGGTCAAAGGTACAGCACCTTCCCCTATATATAGTATAGTACCTTCTCATTATCATAACCGCACCGTATCTTAGACATACCCTATCATCAGCATATCTTAAATATTTAATTATTATTAGGTATATTATATTATTATCATTCTGCTAAGGTAACACTGGTAATGTTTCATTTGGACTGACCTATTGTTTATTACTTGACATAGTGGTATTTCGAACACCTGAACCATTTCCTGAAAGTTCTGACTTGGATATTCTCAAAAAAAAAAAAAAAAAAAAAAAAAAAAAAAAAAAAAAAAAAAAAAAAAAAAAAAATCTATCAATTTTCTTGAAATCCATGTACATGCCAATAGGAAACATATGGAATATAAATTTTAGTTATTATTGATAACAAATTTGGGGGGGGGGGAATTATATAACTTCATCCATTTTAAAAGTTCAAATTGTTTATCTCAGCACCATGGGGGAGTTGTGAGGAATATAAAGGAAAACATATTGGAAAACTTAACTCCTATCATCACCAAACATCTGGAGATGTCTATGCAGTTGATCAATACACACTGCTCCTCACAGGATTTAGTTACGATGGAAATGGGGCTGACACTTTCTTTTGGGCAGGTGCTACAAATAGGCCTGGACCTCAGGGCTTCATAGTTCCTGATGAACATGGAAGGTTAGTATAGTTTTTGAAATTTTTCATTTAAAGTGATTAAAATTCAATAGAAAATACCTAGAATTACATTTTTATAATATAAAAATAAGCATTTCAAATACATATTTGCACTATATTTAATCTTGTTTGTATTGTCAAACATTGAGGAAATAGAGTAAAAAAAATTATGGCTTTGGTAGAAGCAAAAGCACATCTGGGAGTTATTCAAAATATCCTTGGCATGTCACATGGAGGTGTGGTTCCCATATAAGAGAATCTGGCAAGAGACGGATTCTGCAGCAGTGCTTAGATGCATGCGATCTGTAGCTTGAAAAAAAAAACCAAAACCATCCAGTTCCAAAAAAATGGAGAGTTTACTATAACATAAAGCTCAGTGAATTGTGCGGACCTTAAGATAGTCTCCCCAAGCTGTCCTGAAAGATGGACTTCACCCGAAAAACGATTTTAAAGATGTTCTCTACTATGAGCTTCTCCTAGAAAATCAAATCTATTATATACTGTGAGCAGCTTGACCAGACGAGGGAAAATATCACACAGAAGCGACTGGAATTAGTTAACAGAAGAGGTGTAAGTTTTCTCCATGGTAAGGCTAGGCCACACACGTCTGCACGCACTGAAGAGAAGTAGTTTGAGTTTCCCCGGGACATTTTGCCATGCCCTCCTTATGGTCCTTACCTTACACTATCAAAATAAAACCATTCCAGTCTCTGCAAAAGTTTTTAGCAGGACGACATTTTTCAAACATCCATCCATTGTTTTTATGCCCTTGTTTGCCATTGACCTCGATCATTTTTTTTTAAATAGAAGCCCCAGTCTTTCTGGTAAAAGGGCATCTTTGATCTCCCAATTCTTTGGTAGAAAGTGATTGAAAAAAAAGATGCATCCATCCAATGATAACCCAATTACTACAGGTTCGTACATAATAAAATTATGTTTAATTTGATCAAAATCACATAGAGTTTCTGACTGACCCTATATATCCTTTACTCCATCGCCAGAATACATATGATAATGTAAAACGTGTAGTCAAGTTGTTAATATGTATAAAAACAATGTTCTACAAAATAGCTACTTGATCTTTATGAATTAATTTATATTTTCTATTTTATGTTTCCAGGACCAATGTTCTGGGGAGGTATTTCAATAAAGACTTTACTTTGACACTGCCTGAAAAAAAGAAATTGACTGATATCAAGTGGTTTGCAATTTATGATCTATCGAGCCAGGTATGTACTTCCAATAGAACAAAGCATATGTTAGATAAAACAATTATTTTATTTTATTTATTTTTTGCATTCCTTATTCCTTGGATGAAGTCGGGCTATGTCTAAATTACTAGCACATTGTAGCCAAATAAATATTTATGCGTTCAGGATAATATTGAGGAATGTAAAAGAAAGAAAAATAAAACAATAAATTCAGAAGCATTGTTTCTTCTTTTACAGTGTAAATTATGTATATTGTTAAATATAATTGGCTTGAGTAAGATTTGAACCATGTTTTATATAGAAACAAAATGACAAATAGTTAAAAAATGAGAAGATAGTTTATATTAAAGATTTTTAATAATTTTTTAGAATGCTTTTGGAGATGTGTATATGGCTGAAGAATTTGAACCCCCATCCACACAAGTTATAGCTCAATTCAGCAAAAGATCGCATGGGGTTTCATCTGGGCCACTCCAAATCTTGGATGCCAAAACAATAGTTATCCCAGATTTTACATATAATGGAGCTGGAAAAGGTTTGACACTTTAAAATTATTTTTTAGTTGTTATTATTTTATATAAATTTAATCTCTATCCTTAAAAAAAATGATATAATTAATGTTCAAATGACCTGTGTCACAAATCTACTTACAGAAGCTGCTGTATGTCAGCTACCATTGCAGTCGATGCACAAATATTAAAAATTAAATAAAACTACTTCCCTTGTATAAATATATTAACCCTTTATTGATCACAATATTTTAGCGCCTTTGGTTGGTTCCAATGTGCCAAAAAAGCACTCAATTTTAAAAAGTCATTTACCATACCTTCTTCAGGGTTTGGGAAACAAAAATAAAAAATGTTCTTCTTCTAAAACAACCCTCTACACATTGGTTGTTGATTATTAGCTAGATAGATGATGAGGCAGTTAATGCCAGCTAAATTCAACAACTGTTGTTTGGCAGACATTGTATGTTGCATACCTTTAGTACCAGTGTCTATCCCGCTTTTCCCAAAGATAAATTGCCTTTGTCTTCTTTATAGTTCAAGGGCTAGCAGCAAAAGGTGGTTTGATTGAAAACCCAGCTGGATAATGGATATTTAAGGAAACTTTATTTGCTGAATACAAAAATCTTACCTCTTGCTACCATGTCTGGGACGTTTGGAAAGCCTTGATTAGTTTTAATTACTGGTGACTGAACACCCATCTCAATACGTTTAGTATCCAGAAAGGATGGCATACATAGTTAAATAAACTCCCACGCTGGAGGGTTACTCCAACGTGGAAAACATGAAAAAAAACGTCTCAAATTTTTTGTAGGGCTAACATTTATGTAAGGATAGGAAAAAAATTACTCCTAGAGATTTTTCCTGGGACAAGGTTAAACAAGACCATTGGAAATGTGGGTCAGAAAATCGATACTTGGTAACATGATGAACAACCATCTGAAAATTTGCTTAAGCAATCTTTACCTATAAAATAAAGTAAATTACAAAAGTGAGATGTTTTGAATGGATGTAACACACTACAAGATGATTTCATAGATCAATTCTTGCTATACAGTTTAGCAACTGGGGGCCACTTGAGGAACTAGTGCTGGTCTGCGGAAATATCTAGTGAGAGCCTTGATCTTTGCAATCATCTTGCTGTGCATTAGATCCAGTCAAAACATCTGGCTTGTCAAATTTACTTTATTTAATAGGTAAAGATTGCTTACGGATATTTTCAGACAAATGTTTGATCATGTCGCCAAGCATCAATTTTCTGACTTTTCCAATGCTCTTCTTGCTTGATCTTGTCCTTAGAAAAATCTCTTAGTGTAATTTTTCCACTATCCTTACATAAATTTTAAGCTATACGCACGTTTTGAGACGGGTGTTCAGTCATTAGATAATCGAGGCTTTTCCAGCTGCCGTTTTCAAACATCCCAGGCTAGGTAGGCAAGAAAAGCAAATCTGTTATTGACTCAAAATGTTTCCTAAAATATCATGAATCCAGCCAGGATCAGACCACTTTTTACTCTGCTAGCTCTTTGGCTATTAGCTTATTGGCTTGGGCTATTCCTTATCATCACATTTCTATGCAGTATATGCATCTTCTCTTCTTTCTTCTACCTCGTCTTCTGAAGTAATATCACTTTTTTCTACTAAATCCTCCTTTTCGCCTGCATCATCCACATATTTAGCTAACTAAAGGTCCCTAATCTTCTCAACATCTGTTGGGTTGCACAAAGCCACGCAATCATACCCTGACCCTGAGAATATCTACCTTTGTAATATACATCAACGACGTCATTAACAGGAGAAAAAAATTGAGTCTTGATACATTTATTAGTAAATGCATTAACTAAAGATAAAAGAACTTATTTGGTTAATTTTTATGATTTTTCTTATTATTATTTTTTTACCAGATCTTATATATTCATGTCTAAGTTTTTTTAATTTATAATTTCAGATACATTCTTCTGGGTTGGTGTTGGTCCTCAACCTTCAACAAAGGGACATAAAGTTCCTGATGAATATGGGTAGTAAGTAAATATGTTAAAATGGTATACAATCTCACAGATTAACATCAATCAAGGCTGTATTAATTATATAAGTAATAACAACCATTTGCTCAGGTAGCTGCCGCGCCCTCTAGCAGGGACTCCTTACTTTCACAGGTGGAGAAACTTACCACAACAATTGAATTTTTACTTAATAAAATGGAAAAGATGGAGCAAGTGATGAATGTACAAATGGTATCAAAAGTATCCAACTGTGAAAGTGAATCAAGTCGCGTGCTGGATAAAGGGTCTGAGCCCCCTAAAGCAAATAATAATAATAAAGTAAACAAAGCTAATAACCCCTCAGTTGTTAACTCAGAAATTCTAAATCCAATCGAAAAATCCCCCGAAGTAATAGTAAATAATAAAGAAGTAAAACTAATTGGCACCCAACAAACTTTAAAAAATGAAACTCCGAAAACATCTAATAACTTCATAGACCGTTCTAATACTAGAGGACGTCCACAGAAACCTGAAGTTACGAACAGTAATTCTTAGTAGGGGTCGACAACACTACATTATTATTGTGCATGTGTATATCTGTATAATTTTGTGTGGAGTTATATACATGCACATGTATATTTGTCTTTACTAAAATCTAAAAACGACATATCTATATTCTTCAAAAAATTTAAATGGTAGTCATAGCTCAGTGGAATGTAAACGGGATAAAAATTCATAGAAATGACCTTTTATTGTTGCAACGTGACGTGCGTGCAAGAGACACATCTCAAACCTAATGAAGACTTTACATTTACAAATTTTAATATAATTCGCAAAGATTACTCCGACTTACTTACCTACTTAGAGTACTAATTTAGACAATAAAGGCAAAATTATTGAAGAGTTTTTGGAGGAAAATACCCTATGCTTCCTTAACTCTTTAGCTCCCACACATATTTGCTTTTCCTCAGGCACACTTTCTAGCATTGATTTATCCATAACAGTTCCCCGGCTCTCTCCCCATTTCACGTGGACAGTGTCGGAGGATAGTTATGGCAGTGATCACTTCCCAATTACAATAGAGACAGTTGGTAGAATTCCACAATCCCATCCCTGCCCTAGATGGAAACTGAAAGAAGCTAATTGGCAGCTGTTTCAGGATCTAGCTGATCTTACGAAAATAAATATTTATCATCATGATATCAACATAGTAATAAAATCTATAAATGAATTGATAATAGATTCTGCAAATCAAGCTATACCCAAGACCAAACCTCGTGCTAAAAAGGTTCTTGTGCCTTGGTGGTCCGCAGACTGTGATAGAGCCGTCAAGAATAGGAAGAAGGCCCTCCGTAAATTTAAAACAAGACCATGCTCAGATTCTCTTGAGGCTTACAAGCGTGCTAGGACCCACGCTAGGTTATTATTAAACAAAGTAAAAGAAAATCATGGCAAGTCTTTGTATCCACAATTAAAATTAGTACTCCCTCATTCCAAGTATGGGAAATGATTAGGAAGATTGAAGGACGCAGTTTCCCAAAATCAATAAATAAAATAAATCATAATAATGACCAATTCACTGAACCATACTCCATAGCAAATATTTTAGGAAATTACTTTCAAAATAATTCATCCATTCACTCTTCTGAAGAATTTTTACGTATTAAAAATGTTGAAGAAGCTAAACCATTAATAATTAATTATGAACCAAATAATCCGCTCAATTTATCTTTTACAATCAATGAATTCAACTTAGCTCTAAATTCCCGCAATGAAACTACGCCCGGCATAGATCAAATTAGCATAACTATGATTAAAAATTTATCCATGCAAAGTGCAATGATTATGTTAAGTGTCTTTAACCGGATCTATTCCCAATGTGAATTTCCGAACGAATGGAGGCTTTATTGTTCCAATTTTGAAAAATAATAAACCGGCAGACAAAGTTACTAGTTACCTTCCTATATCTCTCACATCTTCGCTCTGCAAACTTTTGGAGAAACTGGTGGTTAAAAGACTTCAATGATACTTGGAATCACATAGTTTACTCCATCCTTGGCAGAGTGGATTTAAAGAGAACAGGAGTACTATAGATAACTTAGTGGGCCTGGAAAATGCCGTTCATAACGCTTTCAAGGCTAAGATGAAACTACTAGCTGTTTTTGTTGACGTGGAAAGCGCATTTGATCGCGTGTGGAGACGGCATATTTTTAATTCTCTTGCAAGGTACGGTGTAAATGGGAGTATGTTGATGTTTATAAAGAATTTTTTAGAAGACCGATCTTTTTATGTTAGATGCGGGTCTGTTTTCTCTGATATGTTTGTTCAGGAGAATGGTGTCCCTCAGGGAAGTGTGTTGAGTGCAACACTGTTCTGCGTCGCCATTAATGAGGTACTTAACCTTTAACTACACACTTTCATGGGCACCGTACTTGAGAGAATTGAGGAAAAAATGCTTGAACTCGTTGAATTTCTTGAAAGTACTAAGCAATACGAAATGGGGAGCTGATCGGAAGAGTATGATAATGCTTGATAGAAGTTTGTTTAAATCGAAATTGGACTATGGATGTGTGGCTTATGGATCTGCCAGTCCCAGAACCTTAGAAATTGTAGATAGTATCCATAATTCTGGTTTGAGAATAGCAACGGGTGCTTTCCGGACGAGTCCCATAAATAGTATTATGGTAGATGCTGGTGATCCCCCTTTGCAGTATCGAAGAGATTATCTGTCCTTATCTTACTTTGTGAAAGTTATCACATCTCCTTATCATCCTTTAAGTCAGAACTTCAGGTACATGTACTCTAATCAAAACAACAATTTCATTAACAGCAACCAATTTATCCACAGATCCATAAGATTACTATCAGATATGGATTTCGATCTAAGCAAGCTTCACCAGCTGGCATTTCCAAATCTCGAGCCTTGGACTCTTCACGCTCCTAAAATTGATCTTTTGCTGACCAGATATATCAAGAGAGACACCGTTCCTACAATATTTCAAGCTGAATTCAATAGAATCAGGTTGAAGTATGCAGGAGCAACAGAGGTATTCACAGATGGCTCTAAAACTACTGACGGCGTAGGATGTGCAATAGTTTGTAATGCCAGAACACAAATGTTGTCTCTCCAGAATTTAAGTTCAATATACACAGCGGAATTACTTGCAATACGCAAAGCGGTCAATATTTCATCTGAAAATAATAGTAACTTGGTGATATACACTGATTCTTTATCTTCTCTCCTCTCATTACAATACTTCTATTCCCGAAATACGATCATTTTAGACATCATTAAGGGAATAGATTTGCATTACCAAAGAAACCATCATGTTACTCTCTGCTGGATCCCTAGCCACAATGGTATAAGTGGTAGTGATAAAGCGGATGTAGCAGCCAAGCAAGCTATTAAAGAAGGCATTCCTTACTCGTACATCCTGCCGTCAGATGCTGTGGCACATCTAAAATACCATATTTTCTCAAAGTGGCGATATAAATGGTTCCAAAATAGAGAAAATAAGTTGAGGGAGATTAAATCCACTACCTCGGCATGGAAAACCTCATCTCAAGACACTAGGCGAGATGAGGTGGTTCTGTCGAGGATTAGAATTGGACACACTAATCTCACTCATGCATATTTATTTAAAAGAGAATTAAGGCCTGAATGCAGAGCTTGTGGCGAATATCTAACTATCAAACACATTTTTACTGAATGCAGAGCCTACGAATCCGCTCGGAACCAAATGGACATTCATGGTTCTCTCTGTGATTTACTTGGAGACGACCATGAATCAAGCCAGAGAGCATTGAGTTTTTTGAGAGCCACTGAGCTATTTAATAAAAATAAAAAAATAATAATAATTCAAATATTAAAATATAAAACATTTCAGATCATTAGTTTCAATATTAGTGTATTTTGCTTTCAACGACTTTTTTTTCTCATTATTATTTTTTCCTCTAATACATTTTGATTTACTTAGGCAACAATTTCAGATTTATATATACATATATATATATATATATATATATATATATATATATATATATATATATATATATATATTTAATATAAGGCTTTAAATTTCAGAAGGCAACAATGACCCGTGTGGTTGAATTTGCCTTATGGAAAAAAAAAATATATATATATATATAAGTGAACAAGTAAATATTCACTCATTAGCTGATATTAATATAACATTATCATTTATCATAAACATTTATACATAAGTACATGCGCTAATTTTTAAGCATTATTTTCAAGTACGTTCTGCAGTTGTTTTACTCTTTGTGTTTGTATGATAGTCATACCAGAATATAGATCTATAATTACCATTCTTACTAATTACAATTTTGTCTGAATTAAATAAAGTTGGAAATAGCTGGGGTTTGATTTAAATAGTTGAATAAAAACACATATCAAAACTTACTAAATAAATACACAATCAAGGTCCTGATGTTACGGAACAAGTTTTCTAAATTACACGCTTAAAAGTACTCAGACTTTTCAATTAGTTTAAACCAGAGAGATTCTAGAAGAGAGTAAAAATTATATGATTTTAGTCCTGTTCTTGGGAAAATTAGGCGGCCGGAGCATAGTAATGACCGCTAAATCTCCTTAGTGGGCTGTATGGTCAAGGATCGTGTACCCCTACAGTATTTGCCCCTCTGGGCTTCATGGGGCTGGTTTATTTATTTATTTTTTTTAGTCCTGTTCTGCTCAGTCATATTTACATATATTGAATGTTATCAAGTATGATAGTCAGATACATTTTATACAAAGATTTTCAGAATATTAAAAATGAAGTTATAAGACTTCGAACTAAAACGGATTAAAGTAGTAAATTTTAAAACTATTTTTTAAAACTTCAAGAGTTTATTTTATCTCCCATCCCATTAGCTGAATTGTTGGAAAAAACAATTCTCTGTCGTCCTTCTGTGGAATTTACATTAGAATTCAGTATTTAAACAATTTAACCAATTCGATTTTTTATTTTTTTCAGCTTGGAACCACTGAGACTTTATTCCAAAGAAACTATTAAAATTGAACTTCCAGGAGACTTGACAATATTTGATATAGACTGGCTCAGTGTCTTTGATACTCAAGAAAAACAGAATTTTGGATCTGTACTAATCCCTGATAGTCCTAATGTTCCTCCATCTCTTGTAAAAATAATAGTAAGAGTTTAATTTAAATGCCTTATCTTATTATAAAATACACTTAATACTTATTTATATTGTTTATTTCTTTGAAAAACTAATACAAATCATAATATAGTAATTCTTATATAGAAAAAGTTAAAGAGATCTTCAGTAAACAGTGTGTTCATTAAAGATAACTGGGTCAATCCCAGTGAATGCATTAAAAAATTCTCAAATAGACAGAAGATAAGAATAAACCCCAATAGATTACCTATTTTGTTATTGACATATATATTGTGATTTTAGCCCCAGAAAAAAGCTCTTCCAAATTGTATACAGCTACATAAAGATCTGCAAGCTAGTTGGGAAATTTTTGGACCTCAAATAACCATCCAGTTGGCTGGAAGAGTTGGTAAGAAAGTGTTTGCATTTCTTTGGGCTCAGTATTTTAGCATAAATATGCTTTAGCGATGACTACACTGAAAAAAAAAGTTACAAAGAAGTGTCCGCTGGCGCGCATGCGTGGTGGCCATGTACGAAAAAGAAGGCTGTATGTTATACAGTACATTACATAGGTTTGTCGGGGGAACCTAAAGCATATTTATGTTTCTGAATTTGAGCAGAAGGCTCTAATTTTTCTAAAATAATGCATTATAATTAATTTCTTGTTTTATTTTAGCTGAAGATGATTATATTGCTTTTGGTCAAAGTGGCTCAAACAGTAAACTACAAATGCTTGGATCAGACATCACAATTGCTTACGTGGATGGATATAGAGGATTTGCTGAAGACTACAATGTAACGGCTAATTCTCCTGTAAGTGTTGGCCATATTTAATAAAATAAATTCTTAAAAGTTGAGAGGATACCTTGACTTCAGTCTACTGAAATTTAGTGCATTATGAAAATTTGTATCTATTTTATTTAATTGTCAAAGTTTTAATTAAATGTGAAGAACGTGTGAAATTTAATCATTTTTTATCTTACTTTTGCATGTTTTGTTTTAGTGTGTAAAAGTCTTAGGACAATATAAAGGAGTATGCAAGGATGCCCTAGTGGGTGGAATTGATGACAACCAATTACATACATCAGAAAGAGAAAATGGAATTAATATAATTACTTATAGAAGAAATCTCAAATCTGGTAAGTGTTCCAAATAATTTTGAAATCATTTTTAAATTTTTTACCAGAAATACAAAATATAAATGAAGCCCAGATGGCCAGTAGTTTTGTTTTTCTTACAATGAAACTTGGTTGCTGGGTTGTTTGGAATCCCCAATATTGAATACAATATCCCTGTGTCGTAAATGCCCTAAACCATACTCTAGCTCTTGTACCAATGATATTCTTGCACTCTCCTGACAGCCTTTTAAAAGTTTTCAAGCCACCCGTTACAGTCTGCTTTCTTTATCCCTCAAAAATGTCCTCTTTTTTTCATTATTTTTGCTTCAGATGTTATTCCGCAATTTCACAATTTTTTTTTTTTTTTTTTTTTCGATTTTGAGAAAATGTAGTCCCTTCTGCTGATAAGTTACTGCTCTTGATATTCTTTCAACAATCATTTCAATTGCAACTACATTTCATTGTGCTCCAAAAAGTGTGTTTTTATTTAAACCTTCCCTTTATTCTTGTATTTTTAAGTGAAAATCACACATTGATATAATGGAAGCATTGCGCCCCAATTTAATATTTAATGCTCCAAACTCTCTGAAATTTTAAGGAGGATACTAAATCTCTGGCTCAATACTTTTGGATTATTTGTTATGTTGAGTTTTTAATTCACTATCCTTTGCTTTAATAAAATGGCTTTATTGTTATTTAAATTTAAATTTACGATTGTACAAAAATCAGAAAATTCAACAGGCAGAGTAATGTTTCAGGTGTATATTATGTTATTACACAAAATAATTAAATCTTTTTAGTTTTCTGTGTTTTTTTGTTTTGTTTCTTTTTTTGGAGTTTGATTTATTTAACTTTCCGATAAATTTTTAAAGCTGATCCTGGAGATAAGGATTTTAACCCTGATGGAGTCACTCAACTGGTTTGGGCAATAGGAAAACTGGACTCTAACAAAGAACCTGCCTTTCATGATCTCTACCCTCGAGGCCAAGTTGCTGTCGAATGGGGAAAATCAATGCATAACTGTTTTTCATTTACGACTTCAGACAAGGAATTAGACAAACCATGGGATCGCCCAAAAATTATAGACAAGGCTTTGAGGATATACACTGCAACTCTTGGACCTGCAGGAGGACGAAGAGGGTACCAGGGAATAACAGGTATAGTCAGTTCATTAATAACGAATTTAATCTGAGCAAACAAAAGTTCCATAAATTACTGCCCGCATCTGGTTTTCAAGAAATAAAATTTCTGTTAATGAAACAATTAAATATTGGACAGAGTTAATGAAATATATTTTTAGCTTAGTTCTTATTTTAATAGAAAAGATAAAACTATAACAAAAAATACTTTTTTTTCTTTCTTGTAGGTATTCCATCAAGTGGTTTAGCTTGGTACATAAATGGGCTTCTTATTCCTGAAATATGGATGAAACGTGGGACTACTTATGCTATAAAAGTATTTGGTGGCAATAATCCTCATAGTGCTGAATTATATAACCCTCTCATCATCACTGATGAACCACATGGGGGCATTGAAAGGAGGTCAGAAGAAGCAAACAGGCATGTTCGAGTACTTGCTGGTGTCCAGTATTCCATACGAGGGCAACCTAGGCCCACTACAGGTAATGTTTGTTTGTCTAATAAAAAGTATTTTACAAGATAAACTTTAAAATTGCATTCTTCCAAATAAACAATTTTTTTTATCTTGGGTTTATAGATTGAATATACATATATTCAAGCATAATACAATACAATAGAAATATGACAAAAATAAAATAAATAAATAAAAACACAGATAATGGCTTTAAAAATACATTTTTTCTTTCTGAATTATTAATTTTTTTTTTTTTTATTTAATATGCTTCTCTTTTAGGTTAATATGAGTAGATAAAATTAACTTTTATTTGCTGGATGTAAAAAAGTAAACTCTATACCCCTGTATTAGACTAATTTTAAATGTAATTTGAGTAACTTTTTAGTGTATTAAGAAAATTTAAAAATTGAATAATACACAAAAAGAAATTCAAGACATTAATAACAAAATTACTCATAAAATGCTAATACATCACCTGTTGTCAGAACTCAAATGATTGAAATTTTAGGTTGGACTTTGTCTATATTATTTTTTATTTTAGCAATTATTGTTTCCATATACTTGTATACATTAATTCAGTGCTATCAGACAATATTTTGAGGCATTATTTGTAAGTATAGTTTCAATACATGTTATCTTAGGTGTAGTCATTGTATTAAATTGATTTAATATATTTCATTAACAGTAAAACAACTTCAATGTTACCTGCTCTTATATGCAGATTCTAGATTCAATATGAGATATTAATTTTATTCACAACTAGCTGAATAAGCATGCTTCGTCACGGCAGATAAGTAGTTATTTTATTGCGTTAAATAATGTATCATCAAAATTAACACTACTATATAATTTTGTTCAGTTTATTATGACGGTTCCCGTCATACTATATGTTATTCATCAATTGATATTTTTTTTTTATTTATTTTTTTTTTATTTATTTTTTTATTTATTATTTTTTTTTTTACGGCGCATCGACAAATCTTGGCCATTAGCGCCGGCCTCCAGGGTGCAGCCAGGAATTTTCTCATCTCAGGGCTCGCTGAGAAAATTCGCACCCGCACCCTGCACCCGATTTGTCGGTGCGCCGTGAAAAAAAAAAAAAAATCATTTGGTGGGGATCGTACCCACCATCTCCCGCTTATGAATCCAGCGCGCTAGCCACTAGACCACAGGAGACCCCTAAAAATTATATTATTTTAATCTACAAAATTATAGAAGTTTTAGATGATTTTTTTTTTTTTTTTTTTTTTTTTTTTTTTTTCAAAATAATCATATTTTCATCAATATTTATTTGTTTTGATTGAAATATACTTGAAAAATGTTTATACTTGTTTTCGGTCCAGTTGGTCCTCTTTGCTTAGCCAGGCATAATGGTGTGGACAGGCGACTAGATGATGACTTTCCTACTTTCCGAAATTTTAATAAAACTCTTGTTGTCAACTGTGAACCAGGTAAGCTTTGTTTTGTTTAATTCTGAATACTTTATGTCCCTCGATTTTATTTATTTATTATTTGTTTCTGCTTAATTTTAATTTTAGGAGAACCAGCAGTTTTAGAAGTCACCCCAAATTCTACATGGCCTGATATTGTCTACTACAACAGCTACACCCATATGAACATGGGATGGAAAATACATATTGTTGATACATTCAATGCCGAATATGGCTGTGCCAGTCATGTTAAAAGTTTTCCTATTGTTATCATATTTTCATTAATTGTTTTCTTGCTTTGCTGATTTGTTAATTTATTTATTTGTTAAACTATTTAAACAAACATGTTTTATTATGATCTCCTCAGTACTGCTACCTTTGAGTAATTTGCACAAAAATTAATAAAAAAAAAAAAAAAATTAATGATAAACATTAAAAATGAACAATCCTATTGGTTTTAGAAACTGAATTTTCTAGATGGAATTTTTGTTGTAAAATTTGAAGTTTACATCATACCATTTTTCTATCAATACAAGCGTACATAACAATCTCAAAATCCGGAGGACCTATAAAGCTGGGCATTCAATGAAGATCTTCTAGTGTCCATACTTTGCGGTCAGAAAAGGTGTGAGCAAAGGAAGGCAGATTGTCCTAGGTCTACTCGACTTTCAATGGATCCCTGCCAAGGTGAAAATAAGGTCGCTGGAGCAAAGTACTGATTATACTTTAACCAATTACGGATGCCCAAACTTGAGGGAGGGGGATTTTTCTTCTGATTGGCTATATGCAACAAAACTTTGTGTGAAACGCTAAAAAAAACTTATTTTGTCTCCTTTAGGACCAAGGAAGGCTTTGAGATGTTAAGAAGGGAGGTGGTTTTTAATGTTTATCTATACTTAGCCAAAGGTAAGGCTGAAAACAATTTAAACTATGGTGAGAATTTCAAAAGCGAAGCAACCATTATAGGCTGTAAATAGATCATTTAGTCAAATTTTGCATGCAGGAAGGAACACACTCAGAGCAGTTCTGCCATTTGTAAGTTCCCATTTAAATAAACAATACGGTAATTAGGGAAATTAAAAAATGATTATATCTTGTTTAGGAATAGAGAAGGCTTTGACAGATAGTAGGTCAGGCAAAGGAGATAGTGTTTAATGTTAATCAATATCTGATAACTATTTAAACTGGAAAGAAAACTTTTCTTTAATAAGGTTAGATTAGATTAAAAGCTGACTCTTATACCACCGCCTTTGTGGGAAGAAGAATACATCTTTCTTATAATAAGGTAAGAGAGAATTTTTTCCCTCTGAGTATTTCCATACAATGTAGGCCACACCCTTTTTCCTTTCGAACTGCACCATCTAAACAGTCTCTATCTTACTAGTGAGCCATAAGGTCACGAAAAAATCTGCCCCCCCCCAGCCTTTTGTTCATTTTGTTTGCATGTATTCGCCCCCCCCCCCCAAATGTTTCGGTGGGGGGTGAATTCTGCTGGTTAACAAATTTGACCTTTTAAATTATATATATATATATATATATATATATATATATATATATATATATATATATAGTGGTAATTTGAACCACTGTTATTTTCGCGGTCTTTGGGTTCTGAAACACAGACTTTTCTAGTCTCCACTTCAGGTTGACAAAATGAACTTCCACCCTTTGGAGGGATGGAGAAGCGTGCTAAAAATTATGTGAGTATTTTTTATGACATATATTAATTTGCCTTATTAAATTGTATAAACCCTAGCCCTGGTAAAATGTTCTCATTTCCTCCAAAATATCCTTCCCACCCTTATTATTTATGCCTAGAAGCAAACAAAAAATCATAAAAATTAGCTAAACTGTTAGCTTTATGAGTAAAAAATTCTATAAAATTGGATTTATTTAGGAAAGAAGAAAAATTATTAAAAATCATTAGGATTAAGTGATCCTAATGATTTAATGTTGTCATACCATTGTACAAATATAAACCTGTTTTCATTTAGTAAGTTCAGTAGTCTATGGCCAATCCAAGAAACTGGGGGAGGGACACAAAAAGGATCAATGTCTCTACATAATAGTTTTACCCCTGACCTGCTGAACTTTCTATTGCTCTAGTCCTCCAGTTCCTCTAGAGAATATTTGTGTCAGGGATTATCAGTTAGTCAATAAAATTCATTTCAAAATAACCATAAGTTTTTGTAGGATACACAATATTAAAACTTTCTCCTGTAAGACCGCAAAACAGGGAATCTCATTCTTAATTTGAAGGAAGTTAAAAAAAAGAATCTGTTTAAAAAAATCAGATATTTTTTTAACACTCCGTGCCAAGAGTCATGGGTTCGATTCCCACGAGGGGTGGTAGCTTTTCTTTGGAAAAAAAGAAAGGCATCAGCCCTTTCCTGGCTAGAAAAGGGTGGTGACCTATAGATAACCCATCCTAAAAGTCTGCGTTAATTATAATGGGCATTAAAATTTAAATAAATAAATAATCAGATATTTACTGCTTGAAGTAATAATTGCTAGGTTAATGCACACATAGTAAGCTGTCCGGTAACACTGTCAGAACAAATAATTTTTATTTGATAGAAATAGTTACCAACTGAATTTATTATTTTTACTAATACAAGGGTTTTAAGAAAAAGAGTTATTACCAAACAAGAGTTTGTAGAGTTGGAAGTGGGTTTCAAACTCACTCAATGTCAAAATTGGCGGTACACTGAGCTAAGAGGAACTTTCTGAACTATTAAGTTAGTACCAAAGTTATAGGCATGGAGCTTCGTAGTCAGCTTATTTTCTAAAAGAAACCAAACACTCATACATGATGGATTAATAGTCATGATTTATATTTCCATTAAAACAAATTATACATTTTTTCTAAAACCTAATAGTTGGTGTTTGTTCCATGTCAATCGGTTCATAAATAAAAACCGTATGCCAATGCAAAGAATCACGTCAAACATTTGATGAACTATCGTAAACAAGATACACACCAGAGTTTTTGTTTTTAAAGGTGGTATATAGTATTCTTCTAGCAGACGATTGAATGAGTTCGTTAACCAGCAAAATCGGTTCGTCTGGAGTGGGGTTTACTCCCGTCCCAAAGCAGTTATTTGCTTATACAGGCTGCAATTTTGGTTGTATTGCAACGAAACTCGGTATTCCTTGTGGTCATCTTAATAGAAAAACGTGTTGTAAAAATAATTAAATCGTTTCATGCGGGGGGGGGCAATGTTTACTCTAGACCGAAATTACTAATTTGCCACAACCAGCTGTAATTCTTGTTATATTTCAACGAAACTCGGTATTCGTCGTGATCATCCACAGAGAAAAATATTTTGTAAAAAAAATCGGTTCATTAGAAGGGGCTTTACTCTAAACCCAAATTACTTTTTTTTTTCTTTTTTTTTTTTTTTTTTCTTTTTTTTTTGCCATGGGATGATGAGAAAATTCCTGCCTGGAGATCGAACCCACCATCTCCCGCTTAAGAATCCAAAGAGCTAGCCACTAGGCCACGGGAGACCCCTCCCAAATTACTAATTTGCTTTTAGCGGCCTTTCTTTCTCACTCAGGGTATACGTTCTGGGTAGCTAAAGAGAAAGATCTGTTTCAATAATAAACTAAATCGGTTCATTAGAAGTTAGGGTTTAATCTGTATAACGTTCGAATAGAATTAAGCGGCACGGACGTTGGTTGTTTTACCACTAGGAGCGCTGAGCATGGACGCTCTATCCGATTTCTGCTATACATTGACTCAGCTGTTCATTACAAATATAAAAGGGAAAAACTATTCATGTCGTTTATATCTATACATATCGCACTAGTATTTCTAAAATTACACAACTCAAAAATCAATTCAATCAATAGTTTTTCAGTTATGACAGAGTAGAAGGAGATACCAAGGCCAAACCACGAGCAGTATACGGCTTATGACAATGAAAGACATGGTATATTTCTTTATCAACCATCAAACCTGTATGTACTAGCTACAGAGCTTGTATATAAAATTTTAACGGATCGCTGTCTGTACAGGGTGTCCTGAAAAGAATGGTCATCCGTTTGCCAGATGATTCTCCAATGTGAGATCGGAAAAAATAACCCCCATATTGACCCCCGCAAAATTGACCTTGAAATGTTATTCAAGGTCAAATTTTTTTATTGCATTTTTCGAATCTACGAGTCATGAGGATGAAAAAAGTCAACGGCACCATAGGTCAGAAATGACTCCTTAGGGTCAAAATGACCATTAACAGCGTATACGTGGGTTATTCCATTCCAATCGACAAATGGTGACCGATTTTGCTCATTTCTTTTTTTAATGTTTCTAGTAACATCGCCTTATGCAAAAATACCTCCTTTGAATTGAGCATCTTCCAGTATAAGAAATTATGAGTGTATTGTAAAACGGCCCTCTCAGCGCCATTCATTGAAGAACCATAACTCACATTTTACAATGGACAGGAATGCCTTCTTGAGGTTATTCTCGAACCTTATCAAGAGCTCTTTGCTTTAAGCTTTCATTGAATCGCCGAAATTACTCATTAGGGATTTCACAGGTCAAGTAGGAATTCCATGAACCATCCAGTCCCTTCCAGAATAGAGGATAGAATAATTGGTCTCGCCTGATCCAGGCCTACTATGGAGCTGAGAAGATTGGCCCAAGCTACGGGAGTCTCGAGGATGACGGCCCGCCGGATCCTTCGGGAAGAACGTCTCCCTTCAGATTACAGCAAGTTCAGGAGTTGAGGCCCGGGGATCAGGAGCCGAGATCATTGTTTTACAGGTGGGGGGGGGGGGGGGGGTTCTGGACAAGTTGGAACGTCCTCCACACTTCCTCCAGCGGGTATTGTGGGCTGACGAAAGTTCGTTATCCAGTGTCATCGTCCACAGCAGGCAAAATGGACGAGAATAACATGGGAATTTAAAAGAATTATGGGAAATTCTTGGCAGGTCCTAAGTGGAGTGAGGAGGAATTTGAAAGCAAGGTTAGTAGCTTGCCTCAAGAATTAAGTCCGAAATATTGAAGCTGCAGAACAGACCCAATTGCTACGGGCGCTGGAATGATATTCTTACAACTTTAAAGTTTTTCTTCTTTTTTTTGTTTTTTTTAGGTAGAAACTTTTTTATCTGCCCACGGGCGAGGGCAAGTATTCTATCCTCTAGTCTGAGAGGGATTAGCTGGTTCATGAAATTCATACATGACCTGTGAAATCCTTAATGTTTAATTTCAGCGATTGATTGAAAGCTTATGACAAAGAGCTCTTGATAAGGTTCGAGAATAGCCTCAAGAAGGCATTCCTGTCTATTGTAAAATGTGAGTTATGGTTCTTCAATGAATGGCGCTGAGAGTTACACTCATAATTTTTTATACTGGAAGATGCTTTTTAAAAAATTCAAAGGAGGTATTTTTGCATAAGGCTATGTTATTAGAAACTTTAAAAAAAGAAATGAGCAAAATCGGCCACCATTTGTCGATTGGAATGGAATGACCCACGTATAAGCTGTTTATCGACCTCCAGTTCTTTGTACTTGTTTGTATCTCTACTAAAGCAGCTGATAGGAATGTAGCTCTTTCTAATGGGTGTCTGCAGCGATCCTGTGGTGATTTTTGTAATTTCACTTTTTTCTACATGATAGTTCAATGAAAACATTCTATATGTACATTAGTGATAGGTGGTAAAGGAAAGTTATTATAGAAATTTTTTAGATTTCTTCTTATAGCTGGCAAATCCCCATAGTCATGCAGGGCGTCGGAGGGCAAGCCAATGCACTTTATTGGTCTCGATTAATGTGAAACTTGTGTATTCGTAACTCCGCGAAAGCTCTTTGTGAAACGTATTTTACCTGTTTTAGTAATATGTGGTTTACGGGAAAAATAGACTTGACTACTCACAAAGACGCACTGTTCGCGGAGCTAATTAATGAAGTGAAATCTGCTGCTCCTGGAGCAAGATTAACATACAATTTAAGGGCCAAGCTAGAAAGGTTTTCAAGAGCTGATAGAAAAGAAATTGCTTCCAGAGTAAAAGATGGTTGTGCCCCATTATTCATTGCTTGTAAAAGAGGACATGTAGAAATCGTGGAGTATCTAATTTCTAATTGTGATGCAGATATTGAACAGAGGGGGTTATATGAAGTTCCAGATGACAGGTCAGTTCATAATGTCACTCCACTGTGGTGTGCTGCTGTTTCAGGAAAATTGCCTGTCATTCGGTGCCTTGTACATTTTGGTGCAAATGTTAATGCTGTGTCTGATTCCGGGTCGACACCTGTTAGAAGTGCTTGTTTTATGACCCATTTGGATATAGTGTCATACTTGGTAGAATGTGGTGCTGATATATTAAAAGCCAATTACAATGGTGGGACTTGCCTAATAAATTCAGTGCAAAGTGTCCAGCTCTGTCTTTACCTTCTCCAACATGGTGCTAAAGTCAATGCAAGGGACATTCAGAATAAGACCGCTCTTCATTATGCTATTCAAGAACACAGGTTTGAAACTACAAAGTTACTCTTGGACAATGGAGCAGATCCATACGCTCGAAGTAGGTATAATGATGATGCTCTCCAAACTGCTTGTCTCAAAGGTGCAGCCCAAATATTCCAGTATCTTATTGAAAGAATTTCATATGATCCAGAGCGGTTGGCAGATGCCCATGAACTTATTGGGTCCACTTTTCTTGACGAGCATGTAGATACTCAGGTTCAATATACTTTTGTTTATTTCTTTAGTTGATAAATCATTTTAGGTGTTTGTATATATTAATCATATTAAGTGATTGCAATTTGAAATATTTTATTACCTGTATAAACATGCTACCATCTTTAATATGTTTTCCCTACTTAACTATGATTCCATTTATAGAATTTATTTTTTTAATAAAAAACATCGAGCTGATAATAATATGTTTGAACTCAATGATACTTTTGTTCTTGATACTCATAACAGTATCTTTGATATGCAGGTATTAAGGGTAATGTGTTCAATGTAAACACACCGATATTTGTTACAACTTATATAAAAAACTAATAAACTCCCCGACAAAAATATCGCGACACCTAGATTTTATTTAGGAGGGCAGCAGGTTTAAATTAACAAATAGCCTCATGAATTCAAATATAAAACATTATTGAACTGAATATTAAAATTGAATATGCTTTTAATGAAAAAAGAAAAAAAGGGGGGTACAAAAATAGAAGAACGAGAAAATATTATACATTTTATTTTGAATAAAATTTAAATATTTTGTCTGGAACTAAATAAGAAGTATTGCCTCTTCTTGCTTTAATAATTGCTTCCATCCATTTTAGCATACTCATTAATAGCTTTTTAATAAAATCTTGGGGGATGTTGGTTCTGCGCCAACATGCCATGGCATATAAAGCACTAAATGATCTTTTTATATGATTTCCACATACCTAAAAGCATTCGAGGCCACTCCTTTGGTAGGCTGCAATTCGGTATGTGGTTCCCAAGAAATGCCACCCCAGAACATGATAGAGCCACCTCCAAATGCCCCAGTTCCTGATACACAATATACCTTTAGTACCTTTCTGCAGGTCTTGTCCACACTCTTTCATGACCATCTGAACAGTTAAGGTCTATTGTCGTCTCATTAGTGAAGAGGATATTTTTGCATTCTATCAGTCCAAGATTGGTGTTCCCTTGCAGATCTTAGCCCCTGTCTACAATGTTCTGCAATGAGAAGAGGCTCTTTCACAAACCTTCTTGAGCTAAGGCCTGCTTCTCTCAGTCTTCTCCTAACTTTTGACTCTGAGATTGATATTCCACGAACTCCAGTAACCAAGTTTCCATTGCCCAAAGCGATGAGATGGCAATTCTCAAGTGCTTACAATTTTCGTCAATGGGATTAGTGACTTTTGGACATCCTGAATTTGGTCATCTTGAGTGACTTCTGGTAGCTCTGCACCTTTTTTATGGCCTTTGAAATTGATAAGTAATAAAAATCAAGGCGATTAGCGATTTAACACCAAAATTTTCCTTCTTCATGAAGAGCAATTGTTCTGAACGAGTTAACTTGTTGTTGTTCCACTGTCAGTGCCCCTGATGCTCCACACGAGTTAACTCGGGGCCCGTATTAGTCCCGTATGCCACTTCTCCGGCCTAGTGCTATTAACTCGTATAAAATTAATGGTACTTTATCAGATCTTCTTCGAATATTAATTTAAATTAAACATTGTGCAAGTATATTATTATCTATAAAAAAAAAAGTAAAGTCCTACAATTGACATTGTTATAGAAATTGTTGGAGGTTGAAGCTGGCGCGCCTCGCCGCCTATTTGTAGGGTGATACTCAAATTTATCATGTTTAGTTCGGTCGGTATAAATATCCTCCTTTATTATTATATACTATACACGATATCATTCAAGTAATTATATCATCATTTCTTATCTGAGTCATTTTCTTTTCCATGATAGAAAATGTATTATACTTTAGTTTAATATTACGAATGTAAAAGATATATGAAATTATAAGTTAATAATTCCAAATATATAACAAACGGATAATGAGAGAGACGAAAGAGTTGAACGGTAGCAATATAGAGACAAGGAAATATTGGCGAGCGTACGTGGGGAGTTAGACGGATAAACATCGAGCATACCGGGCACTGCAAGTCGTTTCATTCGTCAGCAACGAAAGAGTTAAACATCTCATTATTACAATAATAACAAATTAAGCGAGAAAATGATGTACAGGACCAACAAAAGGTAAAAACATACTAAAAGATTGCTGGGATCTCCCGTGGTCTAGTGGCTAGCGCCTTAGATTCATAAGCGGGAGATGATGGGCTTGATTCACACTGGTGGCAGGAATTTTCTCATCCCACAGCTCGTTGGGAAAATTCCTCGCAGCACCCTGGATGTCAGCGCTAATGGCCGTACAAAAAAAAAAAAAATGCTTCAAATCGATCAACAAAATGTTTAATCCTTCATTTTTTGACGAACAGTGAGTAACTATGATATGAATAATCCCTAATGTCTCTCACGTGACTAATCCTAGTGCTAGAAATAAAATAAAACATAGATTGGCCTCTTAAACTAAAAAGTGTCAATTTTTCTTATCAATATCTTTAAACAAACAAGGAACTACTGTTTACAATGTCCTGTTTATGGCATGAATAAGCACTTATTTTAATATTGTACTTTTTATTCCTGTTAGTTTTTTCCTGTTACAATAAGAAGTTTAATGTGTTCTCAGTACATTAAGGCACTGAGAACACATTAAAATAAAAAAAATTACTTGCATGGAAGTAAAATAAGTTCTAAAATTTATAAAGTAAAATAATTATTAGTAATTCTTCTAACAAATTTTTCTGTTGTATATTATTTTTTGTACAACTAATGACTTCAGATGACTAAAATAATCTATAATCAGCTGTAATCACAAAAAAAAATATATGAAAGTAAAAAGTGTGTGCAAGACTCTTTGCGAACCATAGTGACATGAGCTCCAGTCTCTATTGTCAGTTTGACCTCCTTTGGTGATGTGCTGGTTGAGGTCCTTAATTCATCATTATCATGGTGATTAGAAAGGGGGTATATATATATATATATATATATATATATATATATATATATATATATATATATATAAAATAATTCAATTTGGAGCCAAAAGTCTTTCGTCTAATTTGAAAGGTCAAGTCGTTAACCAGTAGAATATGTTACATCCGGAATATAGTTTTTGGAGCGAAATTCGTGCGAATAAAATCGTAATGCTTATGTTTTCTAGGAAAACGAATGAAACCATTTTTAAAGTGATATCTTTAACCGTTTACAAGAAAAAAATTATTTTCAGTCCAAATTTATTTTCAGTTTGCGTATTCAGAAACGATTGATCCAGTTGAAACTTGTTTCAGATATTTGACATTCATCTAATCTAAGATAATAAAATTTTGGTTGTGTTTCGAGCTAAGGCAGGATTAGAAAAAATTAAATTATTATTGAACATGAAAAGTTTTAGGATTTGCTATATTTTCTAAAATATCTCAAAACGGTTGGGAAATCATGGTAAGTAGAAAGTGACCATTCGAAAGCTTTATTTTATATTCACAACGAAATATCAAGACCTACCAATAACTGCTTCTATTCCTGTTCTAATGGTGCTAGGTATATAAACGAAACCACACTGAGGTGATGGAGTTCCTTTGAGTCATAGATTTTTGGCAGTAAAATTAGTCATTTAGGTTCATTTGGCTTTGTTGATAAATATACCTAATGATGGTTGCAGACACTTAACATTTTATTATTGCCAATAATGTGAACATGTGTTATCATAAGTGAAGCCGAAAAAGCACTTTATTTGACTTAAAAGAAATGTTTCATCCTTATCTGACTGATTGCAATAGGATTTTTCCCTGTAGACTTGTTAAAAAGTCTGATTAGCAGGAGCTACACCATGTTTGCTTGTTTCTGTGTATTCCTCATATCTGTTGATCGTAAAAGCTTTGAATGTGTGTTCTCTTGAAATTTCAGTATAATTGAGTTGCTTTAATTATGTGACTTTCAAGCTTTGCTTCAGAGAACCATTGTAAGTTGCAAAGATTCAAAACTTTTTGTATCCAGACACTCCATTTATAAACCCTTTACGTTGCCTGAAATGAAATTCCTAAAGAATGATTAGCAATTAGATTTACATTCTCTATTAATAATTAAAACTGATAGGGGTAGTGGCTTTTCTTTGGAAAAAAATACATCCACTCTATCCTGGCCACAAAATGGTGGTTACCTGTCCTAAACATATTCGTTATTTATAAATGGACCTGATAAATTAAATAACATTAATAGATCGATATCTCTATGAAATAACTTATTCATTACAGTTCATTTTTACAGGTTGCATTATCTCATTGGGAAACGGCATTGAGAATAAGATTAAAACATGGTGAAGAGGGAAAACCTCTCAAAAAAAGGCCTACGCTTCCACCCAGGCCTGCTTTTGGATTTGCTGCTGAGTTTACTACATTTGAAGAATTACGTGCTGTTGCACTTGATCTCGATGCAATGCGCACACAAAGTCTTCTTGTCTGTGAAAGGGTTCTGGGACCATATCATAAAGATACACTCTTCAGGCTTATGTATAGGGGAGCCGCTTATGCTGATGATCTTCGCTACCAAAAGTGTATTGATCTCTGGCGGAGGGCTTTAGAAATTAGGGTTGAAAAAGATTCTGTAAGCAATAGTTTACTTTTCTTACATTACAGTACATTAAAAAAAATCAAAAAATGATAGCAGTTTATTTTATAGCTCAGAAGTCATTCTTTTTACTAAACTGCAGTTATTTAATATTATGTCATTACATCATCTTATAATAATAATAATGTTCTAATATTACACTAATAACTTCTAGCCACCGTAATCTGTGCTATTGCCTGGGACGCCAACTTTCATTAATATCACTTGACTCTAGACTATGATTGTATGTACAGTAGGGCCTCCATTACCCGGGGTAATTACGAGGAGGGTGGTGCACGGATAATCGAAAACCCCGGATAATCGAAACACAATATTTTATTGACTAAATGTGCTGGATTATAAGGTTATAAAGAAAAACTGTGTACAAGGTGTCATGTAAACCTTATTTGCATTGAGAAATGTGTATGTAAACGTTTTATTAATTAATAATTTGTATAAGTGCAAAAATAAACTCGAGTTCAAATTAAATTTTTTTTTTTTAATTTATATTTTATTTATTAAATTTTTTTCTCGTTTTTTGATACATAATTATTTTCTTATATTTGTTCTGATCGCCCGTAACAAGCCAACAGAGGAAATATTTCCTTGGTAGGCTCAGCCCAGTAGGGGATTCATAGAAAGACGTGAAAACATTTCAGTTCCAAGAATATGAAATAAATTGAGATGCCTCCAGAAATATAGAATCACCACATTCTTCCGAAAACAGCGCTGTTTTTCCATTCTTTAGTTTACAATGTATGTAATTAATTTAAATTCATATTTATGTTCATAATCGTCATTACATACATACAAATATTTAATACATAATTATGAAATTAAATGCTTTAGTTGATAAAAATAATGCAATAAATATGTTTGTATGTACATAATATTTAATGAAGGAATAAAAAAAAATTTCCCCCATCGAGACCCCGGTTAATTGGAATCCCGGATAATGAAGTCCTGGATAATGGAGGTCCTACTGAGTATATTTGTCTGTTTGCTCTCTTATCGACTCAAAAATGGTCCAATTTTGATGAAATTTGTTATAAAAATCTTTTGTCTGATTTGAAAGGTCAAGTTTGTTAACCAGCTGAATCAGTCCACTGGAACATGGTACTTTGAGCGAAATTCCCACTAAAAAAATTGTAACGCTTATTTTTTTGAGTCATATGCTTGCAGATACTCTTTTTATAGACTCCTTAACGTAGGAAAATGAATGAAACCATTTATTATGGAAAATGAAACCATTTTTGAACGAGATAAAAACATGGCTTGGAAAACAACTAGATAGTTGTTTTATACAGGATAACTGATGCGAGACCATTATCCTGTATAAAGGCAAGACCTCCTTTGCCAGTTAATACTTAGCTTCCTAGTAAAAATCCTAGAATTAAGGATTATAGACTGATGTTTTGTGTTATCAGAGAAAGTAGAAAAAATGGAAGTAGAAAGGGAAAAGGAATATATATATATATATATATATATATATATATATATATATATATATATATATATATATATTATATATATATATCAGGCTGTACCTGAGTTTTGGACTTGCCGATTTCCTTCAAATGTCTTGAAACTGTCATGGCTCTCCTACTCCGAGTTCTTTGGCATATTCCCTAGTGCTTTTTGAGGGACAAGCTTCAACCCTTTCTTTCAGGTGGTCATTGTCAAGCTTGGTTTCTGGCCTTCCTCGCTCCTCGTTGTCAAGGTCAAAATTTCCACTTCGAAACCTGGAAAACCACTGGTAAACAGTTCGTTCATTCACCAATCCCTCCCCGAATGCTGTGTTAATGTTCATACATGCTTCAGCAACGCTATGACCGAGCTTAAATTCATAACAAAAAATAATACAGATTTCCGTTGAAGTCATAATTTAAGTTTTATTTTTTTCTCAGACGATCGTTCTCACAACACAGTACGCAAGTTACTGATTAAATAATAGGAATAAAAGAGCTTTAATTGTATATGAATAACAATGATGTTTGTAAACAATGAAATAAAAAAGGGAAAGGATTAAATCGCAAAGTAAACAAAACTGACATTTCATACGGCACAGCCTGATATATATATATATATATATATATATATATATATATATATATTTAGTTTAAAGCTTAGAATGAAAAGAAATCAAAAATTAAATCCTAAAATTGCATCTATAGGAAATTTAATGTGCTCTTTGATCCTTCAAATGTTTTCAGTATTATGGATAATCATTTTTAGAAAATGTGTTTATTTAACATTCACCTTAAATTTATCTCTTTTTTTTTTTTTTTTTTTTTTTTTTCTTTTTGTTTTGGACGATTGAAATGAAATCTGCTCAAGAATTTTGTGCAGACTTGATTTCAATCCTGTCTCAAATTTGAAGAGATTTTGGCACAATAAAAAAAAAAAAAACTTAAATTTACCACTTAAACTCCTGTAAATTTTATTATTTTTTTAAATATCTTCTATGTAGTAATATTTTCATAAACTTTAGTTTTGTCTTATTAATTTTTAATTAATTTATTAATTAACTACACTAGTAATTAGACACTTTACTACTACTAGTACACTTTAATAAATTACAATTAAATATCCTCAGTTACATAAAATATTTATGGAAGCTTATCACTGTCTTATATTTTTTTTTACATAAATTTATCTATTATGTTCATTATATTCATTATAAAAAAACGTTATTTCAAAAATGCATAAACATTGCATATTTCCTTGTCAATTGATTTGTTATTATTCTCATAGTTCTATTGTTTGCTAAATTCATTTATCTTGTTTTTAGATATTATACAGTGACACTTGCTTTACTGCTCAAGCACTTGTCCGGTTATTTGTTGATTTGAATCTGAAAAGTCTTGATATGGCAGCCAATTCTGGTATTAGGCATGAGGAAGAACCAAAGTTTGAAGATGTCCATGCCACTTTTAC